>OZ018326.1:106146358-106171358 GCA_963969495.1 Ceratothoa steindachneri
CGCGAAACCAAAAAATGAATACCGATATTCTAGTCTAGCATATTTACAAATATAGTCAATAAAGCATAAATGAATATGAGCATATATATTTATTGATATTTATGCTGAAGTAGGTGTAGTTGTGTACAAAAATCCCACTGAATCACTGAGGTGATATAGTCTAGTTACATGGAGTCACAGGGTTTAATGGTTAAACACATATGGGCCTGTGAAAAATAACATTTGTACCAGTAAATTACAAATATTCACCTCATAGCTAAAACATAATTAATGGATAATTAATTAGGCAAGAAACAAATTAACAATAGTGGAAAATGTACAGAAACTAGAAAAAAAGATTTACTTATATGTCCAGTAGTAACTTCCTACTATAAAGGAAAATAATAAAAAACAGTCATAAATCAATATCAGGTTGAACCATACATTGGTAACTTGCAGAAACTTACCTAACTTGATTCCCATGATCGTAAACATGATGTCTCTGATAAAGCTATTACATGTCTAAATGAAGTTGTTGTTTTTTTTTGTTTTTTTAAGGGCTCATCTGGCGACTGCCTACTTGGGCATTAGTCGCCGTATTAAAACTGGCCTAGTTCTAGGCTACTTTAAAATAAAATTAAAGAAAAAAACAAAACAAAACACCCCAAAATGGGGAAAGGAAGCAAGCTGGTGCGTCGGGGAGAGGTCCCCCCGGCGCAGGAGCGTGCAACTAAAGGAAAAAAACAAACAAAAAACAAAACAAAACAAAACACAAACCTTGCTTAAATAATAGGGAGAAGGCCGGCCTCCCCCAAAAAGTCAGCAAGTCCACCAGTCAAAGTGCACGCACTCGTCCCCAGTACAAGGGACAGGCGGTAGCGACCCCGCCCATCCCGGTACCGGGACAGGTGTCGTGCGCGAAGATCACCCAGACTGGGACATTCGACAAGAATGTGCCGAACAGTCTGGGGGACGACGCAGTCGTTGCAATAGGGCGCAGGCGAGCGCTCCACCAGATAGCGATGCGTCACACGAGTGTGTCCGATTCGGAGACGACAGAAAGCAACCTGAAGCCGCCGCGGCATTGGGGGATAGGTCCATGGGAACAGTCGCGGCGCAATGGCACGCAACTTTAAGTTCCCTTCGACCGTCTCCCATCTTCTTTGCCAAGCAGTCCGAAGAGCTGCCCGTATTCCTGCCATGTAGTCGGTGTGAGGAAGAGCGAAACGCTGGTCCGGTCGCAGAGTCCTCGCGGACTCTTTGGCGCCCTCATTCCCCGCAATTCCTACATGTCCAGGAACTCAGCAGAAGATAATCTCGACATCTGCCCGGCTCGCCAAAACCATGGCGTCACGGATATCGCGAACCAGGGGATGCGGAGATTCCAATGCCCCGAGAGCACTCAGGGCGCTTTGTGAGTCGCTATAGATCACAATCCGGTCTCCGAACCGGGCACGTCGCGTAATCTCCCATACCGAGTGGTGTATTGCCACCAGCTCGGCCGTGAAGACAGACGCAGCGCCTGGTAGAGCCCCGCTGACTTCAAACAGAGGGGATACGGCGTGGAAGCCGACCCCCTCTTGGGACTTGGAGCCATCCGTATACACTGGCACGGTACCAGCGTGACACGATGTGTGCTCCAAAAAGGTCGAACGCAATACTCCCGGCGCAGTACAAGCTTTGGGAGCAGAGGCGTGGCGACAAATAGCCTAAATGTGGTACCCTCCAGGGTGGCGTCCTGGGCAGAACCAGGGGCGCCACCGGCCCGAGAGCTATATCTACCTCTCGAAGGAGTTTCCTGGCCCTAAACACAAAGGGCTTAGGGTATGACTGGCGTCTCTCGGCGGCATAGGCACCATCGAGATCAGCTGCGGATGCAGTGAGAGCTGTTGGCGACTGAGGGAGGCGCCGGGCTCGCGCGTACAGGCGAGTGATGCACTGCACGCGGCGCAGAGCGAGTGGCATCTCCCCAGCATCGACCAACAGGCTCTCAATGGGGGAAGTGCGGAAGGCACCGGTCGCAAGGCGAAGGCCGGTGTGGTGGATCGAATCCACCTTCCGCAATAAACGCTCGGCTGCGGATGCATAAAACTCGCATCCGTAGTCGAGCTTCGAGCGAACAAAGGATCGATAAAAAAGTAAGGCGGTAGCCCTATCAGCGCCCCAAGCGCTGAACGTCACGGAACGGAGAATGTCCATGGCGCGGGTACAAGAGACCCTAAGGCTGCGAATATGAGCCTCCCAGGTGAGGCGTCGGTCGAATACAAGACCAAGGAAACGGTGCGACTCAACCACATCCAGGCGCACCCCATTAAGAAACAAATCTGGGTCGGGGTGAAGCCGTGGATGGCGGCAGAAGTGCACCACCTTAGTCTTGGCCAAAGAAAACCGAAACCTGTGCGCTTCGGCATAGCGAGAGACGCGGTTCAATGCCTGTTGGAGTCGACGCTCCAGAGTTGGCATCTGGGCCGCGCCAAAAGAGATCGAAAGGTCGTCCACGTAGAGCGTAGCGAGAACATCTTCCGGCAGCACCGAGGTGATGCCGTTGATGCTCAGGGCAAAGAGTGTGACACTGAGGACACTTCCCTGCGGGACACCCTCTTCCTGCTCCTTTGGGCCGGAGAGAGCTCCCCCCGCCCGTACGCGGAATCGACGATCTCGCAAAAATTCAGATATAAACATTGGGAGGCGTCCCCTCGCCCCCATCGTGTAGAGAGTCTCCATGATACCGTATCGCCATGCGGTATCATAGGCCTTCTCCAGATCGAAAAACACCGTGGCGTAGTGCTGTCTACGAAGGAAAGCCTCGCAGACGGCATTTTCCAGTCGGAGCAGAGCATCCGACGTGGAGTGGAACTTGCGGAAGCCGCACTGTGCGGAAGACAGATGGCCTCCGCTGTCCAGGAAAAAAGCTAATCTAACGTTTACCAATTTCTACATCAACTTGCACACGCAAGAGGTTAGAGAGATTGGGCGGAAACCGGTCGGAGTAGAGTGATCTCTCCCCGGTTTGCGAAAGGCGAGCACAGTAGCGATTCGCCAGGAGTCTGGGAGAAGACCTTCCACCCAGATCCTGTTGAACAGATCTAACAGAAAGGCCATGCCTCGCTCACCCAGGTGTCGAAGCATGGCGTACGGGACATCGTCCGGACCATGGGCGGTGTCCGCGCACGAAGCGAGAGCGGAACGCAACTCACTCACAGTAAACTTGTCGTTGAAGGGTTCTCCGCCACTGGAGGTAAAGTCCAGCCGGCGGCCTTCCGCGACATGACGACGTGCATTGAATGCTGGCGGAGCAGCATCACGGCTAGAGAATGCGGAAAAAGCGGTCGCTAAGGATTCCGCCACGGACGCGGGGTCTGAGATTGCGGTCCCATTCTCCTGGAGAACGGGAGGGGGGTCCTGCAAGAACTTGCCCCGAATCCTTTTGACTCGCTTCCACACCTCAGCTAAAGGGGTCTTCCCGTTAAGTGAAGACACGTATGCCCGCCAAGAAGAGCGGCGGGCGTGCTTCGAAATATACCGGAACCTAGCCCTAGCCCGACGAAATTCAGCGACAGTGAAATCGTTCGGGCGGCGCTTATAGCGCATGTAGACATAACGCTTCTGTTTGAGGGACGTCTCACACTCGGCCGACCACCATGGGAGTGGTCGGCGTGCAAAACGGCCAGACGTCCTAGGAATAGTAGTCAGGCCCACGGCGATGAGGTTGCCGGAGAAGAACTCAACGGCCTCATCTACCGACCTAAACTCCTCGACTGAGATAGAGAATTCAGTCATTTCCTGAAATGCAGGCCACCGCGCCCGCGCCAAGCACCACTGAGGTGGTCTCTCAGGCGGCAGTTGCCCTGAAAAGGATATTTGAATGGGAAAGTGATCACTACCATGGAGGTCATCGACCACCCCCCAATCAAAATCAGGCTGTGCATCCGAAGAGCACAAAGATAGGTCAAGGCAAGAAAATGAAGCGGTTCTCGGACAGTGATGTGTAAACTCATCCACGTTTAGGACACCCATCTCAAGCTCTTCGATCAGATCGGCAAGGACTTGTTCCTGGGATTTATGGAGTAATCTCCCCAGAGAGGATGCCTGCCGTTCAGATCTCCAAGCAAGAGATAGGGCCTCGGCAACCGTGCAACGACGCGGCGGAAGTCCCCCGCGTCGAAGTCAGCTGACGGTGGAATGTACGCAGAAATGATAGTATACCTCCTATCCAGGTGCAGCTGCACAGCCACTGCCTGAAAGGAGGTATCTAAAGAGAAAGGAAGAACGGAGACATCATGCCGGGTGTAAACTGCGCATCCCCCAGCCCGGCCATCCCGCGGTGGTGGGGTCGCAAGACCCTTATACCCCGGGAGGGCAGGGAGGGGGCACGCACCTAGCATGGTCTCCTGCAAAAAAATAGCTAACGGGGAACGGGACGAGACGAGCCTCCGCAGCTCCTCCCAGTTGGCCCGGAGTCCACGGCAATTCCATTGAAGGAATATGCCCTCCAGGCCTAGCTCGGAGGAGACGCGGGGGCCCTCCTCGAATTGAAGACCCTCACGGGAATGGCCGTACGCTTCCCGGGCGCTGTTGGCCGGACAAAGCGCTGAAGGCGCTGTCGCCTTCGAGGACTTATTGGGGGAGGTTGGGCTCGCCATGCGAGTCTTTTCCTCCCTCCGCCTCGAAACCTTAGGCGGGCGTTGCGGCTTCGGAGGCGGGGGGCCCTCTTTTCGAGGAACCACCGTCTCCGAGCCACTCGCTCCACCTCGGGGCGTGGGCGAAGGAGCCGAAGCTCCTTTGTTGCTGTCCTCCTTTCGGGGGGCAGCTTTAGGAACCCCGGAAGATGGCCTAGCGACCATCTTCAGGGGTGTTGCCTCCTGTGAGTCTAACGACTCGGTGGAGGCGCGTGGCCGTTTCGCCTTACGGGAAACGGTCACGCTGGGGGAAGAGGGGGGAGCCCCGGTTTTAGCCGGGGCAGGGTATGAGCCCTTTTTGCCGCCAGCTTTACCAGGGGAGCGCCCGGGTTGGGTAGAGCCCGCAGAAGGGCTCCGAATGGGCGCGGAAACAACCGTGCTCGTTGGCCTGGATGGGCCGGGAGCAGAGGGTGCCTTCCTAACTATTGAGGCATATGACGTCCCAGGCAGAGCCGGGCGCGCCAGGACCAAGTCCTTTGCCTCGCGGAATGAGAGTCGATCCTGGGCCTGAACGGCCAGGATTTCTTTCTCAAGGAGATATGCACCACATTGCTTCGAAGAAGCAGGGTGCGGCTCTCCGCAATTGACACACTTGGCCACACACGATTTGGACTTATCGTGTGCGACCTTGGAGCAATTTACACAGACTTCGGGTGACCCCGACTTTGCACGTCTACATGAGCGATTCGTATGGCCGAAGCGGTGACAGTAATAGCACCGCCGCGGAAGTGGCACGAATGCCTTCACGCGGTAGCGGTACCAACCGGCACGCACCGACTCAGGGAGCTTGTCACAGTCGAACGTGACGAAGAGTGTAGGGGTGGGTCTCGAGGCCCCTCCCTGTTTTCTCATCACACGTTCGACCTTGACCGCCCCATGGTCGGCCAGCTCTAAGGTGATGTCCTCAATGGAGTAGTCAACGAGTTCCCTCGCATAAACTACTCCTTTCACAAAGTTCATGGTAGAGTGCGGCGTCACACTCACCGGGGTGCCATGAAGTGTCCGAAGAGCACTAATCTTAGCCGCCTCGGCGGGATTCGCCGCATTCGCCAGAAGGCTCCCGTCCGAGAAACGGGTTACCTTCGGCTCTCTACCAATTGCACTAGCTAATCCTCTCCTCTGATGGATCATGTTGCCCTTGGACAACATGGTGCCATCAGTGGAGCGAATAACGAGGAAGCGTTTGAAGCCAGCGGGCTCGAAAACGCCAGGTAACCTCTGAATCAGGGGCCCCGATGTCATCGAGGCTCCGCCCTGTGCACTCTTGGTATTAGTCTTCTTTGTCAGGGGCTCCGCAACCGGGGGGGCAGAGGGGGCGGATGTGCCGATCTTGGCTTGGTCGCTTGCCAGAGTGGCAGCAGACCCATCCGTCCCCGCAGCCCCCGCGGATGGAGAGGAGCCCCGAGTCTTTTTTGTCTTTTTCTTTTTCTTTTTCGAGAGGAGGGCGGGGAATGAACCCGCTTTTCACCTCCGCCGGCAGAAGTCCCCAGGCCAGATGGACCAGCCTCAGCCAGGTCCCTCCCTGAAATGGAGAAGGTCCTGGTTGTCGTAGGGGCACCTGTCGGAGGAGATCCCTCCCCTCCTTCTACTGCCTCGGAGCCCTCAGCCATTTGAGGAGAACCTTGCATAGGGGCGGATTCGGGTTCGGTGCTTGGCGCCGAGCCCGAATTCCCCCCCATGGAAGGCCCTACCGTCTGGGGCTGGGTCTCCTCAAGGACCATGTCTATCACAGGAGGGGCCTCCAGTTGGCCATCCCCTCCCAGGACATCGCAGGTCCCCTTGGCAGTGTCGCCATTCTTGTATGGGGAGGCACAGGCCTTGACCCCGGCAAGGTTTAATATTCTTGCCAGCAGGTCTTTTGAGGGAAGCGACCGAAGGGGCCTGGCTTCCCTCTCCCTCCTAAGGGGGTTTGTCCTACCGAGCCGCTTTGATGGGGAGCGGCTGGCTAAGGGCTGCCTGCTGGCTTTCTTGGCAGTCCCCTTGAAAAGAAAAGATGGGATGCCGCTGGGAAAAGGGAGGTGCCCGAAAGCACCTCCAGAGAAGGGGGTGAGGGGGAGTCCCCTGCACCCGTAGGCGAAGGAGAGGAGTAAGCCTCCTCTCCGGTTAGAGGAATATGGAGGGTCCCCTGTGCAAGCACAGGGGGGGGGGGACCTCCATTTTTTCGGTGGAGCTGCCCAAGGGCGGCTCCGTCGATGAGCAAGGGGGAGTTAAAGGGGTTTGGGTTTTTTTGGTTGTTCATCTATGGGCATGGTGACCCTATTTTTGCCACGGGACGCAATAGCTCATCACCCCTCGCAGTAGCCCGCACTGCGAGAGGTGCTTACAAGCCCGGCAGAGCCAGGCGCCGCCATTCGGGACCACCCCTCCCGCCTGGTGGCCTGGCAGTCCATCGGCATGGCGGCTCCACCTTGGACACGGCGTAAAAAAGATAGATTTTGAAGAGGAGAGGAAAAGGGATGTGAGGAAGGTATGGGTGGGGATGAAGCAGGTTGTTAAAAAAAACCCATCCCGAACCGGAGCTGAGGGGTTAGGGAACAATGTCCCCTCCCCCCCCCCAGCCCCGATCCGGGGTGGTTGGCTTGAGAAGAAGGTCAGCATCTACCCTGTGAAATTAGAGGCTGACCAGAGAAAGTTGTGGGAGAGGTTGTATGAAAAGCGACGAGGTAGGGAAGAAATCGGGCTATCTGAAGGAAGGAAGAGAGGCTAAGCTGGGGCCGGACGGAGCGCTGGATCCCGTCAGCACGGCGGCCAGGATGGCAAATCGCCGCGCCCCTTACGGGGTGTCTAAATGAAGGCATATGTTCTATTTATTTCGTATAAATACATCATTACACCATAAAAACACTAAAAGAAGCACGAGAAAAGTTTCCTGCCATACAAAAGACAATAAACGGAAGTGGCTCAGTTCCTTTAACTTTTTTTCCGCGGTCGTAAACATGTTTGACCTTGACAGGAGCACCATAAATATACCGCTAAAATAACAATTTTTCATAAATTATCTTCATATTTCTACATACCAAACACATAAATAATTATTCATTATGCTAAATGAATTGTTGAAATGTTTGAATCTTACATAAATAGCCGATAAATAGCCCCTGGATGCGGAGGTGCAAACACTACCTGTGTAGAAGCAGTGATTCGTATTTGTGCGGTTACGGTGACATCGACACATTGTTATGTGGTACTCACTACCAAAGTGTCCGATGATTTTCCTCAGCGTATCACAGATACACCGAAATCGACACCCCGCCCAGTCAGATTGTGGGAGATTTATTTAGAGTTGGAGTTTTCCTCCATCATCGCCAGGGAGACGCCAGCAGGTATGAGAAAAGTGTTATATTCATAGAAAATGAATTGAAGAGGATGATTTTGGTAATCGAATGGGGATACTCTAAATGATAATCATAATTGTTCATATGCCATTATTTATTACCTGGTTACAAATACAAGTTTATCATTATTTTTTTTCTTATTCTTGTCATTTTTTAAATTAGAGATTTTTTTTCTTCCCCGAATGCTCGAATTTTAGCAGATTCCCAAATCCTCCTACAGCCATGCCTCTGGCAAGCCAATAATAAATAAGATGCTTGAAAGGCCATGCAAAATGAGATAGCATGAAATGAATTATCTTCCATATAGAGGAGGTGAAAACAAGTCCCTCTAAATCCTTTAGCAATTCTCCCTAAATATCAATCACTTTTAATTCACTTAAAGAAAGATACCAAGTAAATGCTACAAATTCTGCTTGGCAGAAAAAGAAATCAACAATGGATTGCCGAATTTCAACGAAATAAATTATCAAGTACTTACATGAAGCCTGATCATTAGGAGTATCCGATAAAATTGATCATTTACTGAAATTTATATATAACTTGAAACTTAAACCAAGAGACTAGGCAGGAGTCCGCGTAAGTTTCCAGTTAAATCAAATGGAAGCCAGCAAACTAACTATGTTGGCTCCAATCACCGCCAAAGGAAAAGTGATCTAACTTTTCACTTCCAGAATTCAAAAGGAGACACTTCCTTAAAAACATTTGGACTATAAGTGACCTTAACTGATCAAAGCTAAAAAAAGTGTCCGAAAGGAGTAAAAACGCTCAACGTTTTCACTTATATTAGTGGTTGGTTTGTCCAAATTTAATTGTGTAAGGTAGCGGAGAAAATGTTACATAAAAAAATTGGACATTGTAGGTTTGCGCCAGGGCCAAAATATTATGGGATGTTGGTATGAGCGAAGGATAAATGAATGTAAGATGTTGGTATGAACCAAATCAAATGATTGGAATATGTTGGTATGCGCCAAGACTAAATGATTGTAGGATGTGAGTATAGACCAATGGTAATAGATTTGACGATGTTGGTAAGCGCCAGGACTAAAAGATTGCATGATGTTTGTATGTACCAATGACAAATGATTGGATGATGTATGTACCAGGGCCAAAATATTGCAGGATGTTGGTATGATCCGATGGCAAAAGATTGCTGGATGTTTGTATGAACCAATGGCAAATGATTGGACGATTTTGGTGTGCGTCAACGCCAAAAGATTGGGCGATCTTTGTATGCGTCAATGACCATAGATTAGCCGATGTCGGTATGTACCTATGCTAGAAGATTGGACGATTAGTATCCTCCTATAGTAGGCCATTTTTAATGCCTTTATGTTACCATTATACAAGAGCGGATTGAGAATCTTCCAAGAGGATATTAAAAATGTGTTTTTTTAAATACATTATAACTTTATTTTCTATAGACAAACACTTTGTTGATCGTATTCGATCCACCAGCCGAATATAGACATTAACATAAATTTAATTATACAGCATAGATGCTGCATATTAAGCAATAATACTGAATTTAAAAAAAAACAGGGTGTTAGTTTAAATTTCTATCGAATGTCTTATTCCAAGGCCAATAGTTTAATATATAAATACTAAGTAAAAACAAATAAATCATACTTGATTATTTATTAAGCACAAAAAACAAATATTCACAATAGGCTTAAAAACAACATTCATATAACATCAGCAAATTAAAAATATAAAGCAGTCAAGTATGTACAAAGTATGAACAAATACACTTCTACAATATTCGATACTAAGGTATGGTAACTTCATCTGTACAAGTATAAAAATTATATTGGGATAACAGTAATTTAATTACAAAATTAGCTACACACTAGAGTTTCACAGTAACACAGATATGCTGTATTATTTAATCAAGTTTGTAAGTGAGTAAACTTTTGCTACGAATTGATTTTCTTGTGAGAAGTGTTTTACTATGTAACAAAGAATGAAATGGCTGAGAATGTAAATGCTCTTGTAATTTCTGAACTCAACTGCACTTCCTCATAATTATTTAGGAACTTATTAAGCAAGAAATCAACCAATGAATTAAAAGTACCAAGCCAAAAAAAAGTTAGACATTATTTTAACCTAAGGACACACAGCGGAATTATGAGAACATTATAGTGTATGTAAATGAAGAGGAGTGGTATGAAAGAAAGGAAAAGAATGTTGGCTGTGAGGAGAGTGGGTGGAAGAGTACGGAGATGTGAGAATGAAGGTGTAACGTTAATATTCTGATGTGATACGAGTACGTGAGAAAAAATGAATGACTCATGAAGTGGTGTGTGTGCGAAGACAGCATAACAAATGAATTAAACGTGAATGCGCGTTAGAGAGACAAGGGAACTGCCAAATGAATTAGATGATGCTAAGTTTGCTTGAGGGGGCGTGCTTGGGATTGGATGGAGGTGGGTAATTTTTAGTAAGGGGTAGGTCAAAGGCGATGTCGAGTATGGTCTGGATAGGGTACAAGGAGTGGTCAGAAAGTGTTCATGGATTTTTGATAGCGTCGATGCGAGCCGTTTGCAGCAAATGGGAACAAATAGTTATCGAGCAGAGTTAAAGCGCATTCCGAACCTATTAAAAACACGAAATTATCCGACTGCTGCAGAACATTTTGGTATGGCAAAATAAAGAAAAAAGTAGGTTTGTTTAAAAGCCCTAAAGAATTCAACCGGACTTTGCGGCTTTTCTACGACCGACGACAAAGCCGTTTTGGGGACCCCCCTTCTCTCTACAAGCATAGTTGAGCCACAGTGGATATGGTTAGCAATCGGATGGGGCCTGACTCGTGGGGAATTTATTTTGCGGCGGTTAAAGAAAATCCCACGTTATAATGTAGATCATGAGTGAGATATCAGAGCTACAGGGTGTCCCTTAATTGTGGTACCCCCCCCCCCTCCGGTCCAAATCGCAGAAAGAAAATATCCTTTGTAGGGGCGAAAATTAAAGTTTAATATAAATGCTTCTTTTTTTACAAATCCCCTCTTTAAATGAACCCCAAACACCCCTAGAATATCTATCCTCTGAAGCGATCAATAAATAGTTGAGTGGAAATACCATTATTTTCATATTCGTCAAGGTTTGCTTATTTATTTGTACCATAAATAAACGTACATCTTGTAAATCAAAGAAAAAATAGCTTTTAAAGGCATATGTATTTTTTCTGCACAAATTAGCAAATTCTATTTCAGCTCCCTTATTTAGTGGTAGAAAACGTATGTAAACGAAACAAAAAGGATTTGAACAGTGAGCACGTTGTGTATCCTTGCTTATATATATATATATATATATATATATATATATATATATATATATATATATATATATATATATATATATATATATATGTTTTAATGGGAGATGAGGGTTTTCCCTGTGTAGACTATTTTTAAGAAGGCCAAGGAAAGAAAGTTCTGTACCTGCTAAGTTATACAGAAACAACTATTTGAGCTTAAGCAGAGGTAAAGTTGATACTCCATTTGTAATAGGAACAAATTCCTGAGATGATATTAAAGAAAAAAGTGAATTCCGACTAAATGAACGTATAACAAAACACTGAAAAATATTTCCCCTTTTTATATGCCCTTTTAATTAGGGTCAACACTATTTAGGAAAATGTTAGCAGGGTGATGTTTGCGGAAGTTAGTAGTGAGATCATTAACCTGAGTAAAATTGATTAAGGAACTTTGCAAACTCAAACTCATTGTATAAACTGAAAAAAGGTTTGCAGTTCAAAGAATATCACATGTTTTTATATCAAAATAACTGGTGGCAGACATCTCCGATGTTGAATAAAAAAAAGACTGCTGCCAAAACACATGATTTGACACAAACTTGTATTAGTAGGTAAAACAAGTTATTTTGTTCAGAAGAAAGTGAACACGAAACAAAGTCCAGAGTATTTTTCAGTTTGTTATTCTTATTATGTGATTTTGAATGGCGCATTGTCTACTTATACTTTATATTTATTATTTACAGAACAATTTTTTTGTCATTTTTTCTTCATATATATATATATATATATATATATATATATATATATATATATATATATATATATATATATATATATATATATATATAATTTAAATCTATGCAAATCAACTGGAATATTGCTTTATATATATATATATATTTTTTTCAACTGAAAATGTTCGACTTGGAAAGGGAAGCTGAGGGAGGCCCTCATGAAAGATGGAGTAGTAGCCTGATCATTATCATAATAACCAAAGATGGAGGACGTCGGCAGAAGAAAGGGTTTTTTAAGAGAGTAGAGAAGTTACTACTTAATCACCAACCCGATAAAAGACCATAAATTTAATACCTTCGTGATATTATTATATGAAATCAATTTCAAACGGGACGTCTCCGTGCATTTACTCATCCTTGATCATCTGATGCTGACTGACACTACAAGAAGGTAGAATTATTACTCCCCCACCAGCATTGGCAAGAGGCAGGTTCTAAATGAAAGGACGGGAAGGTATTATGTATTCCATGGGAACAGAAAAAACAATTCGAGTTGCATAGTTTTCCTGCGATTAACAGAAAATCAGATGACGACAAAACTATATTAAGATTTGGTCAAAGGACTTTACCCGTTTTGTGGTACTTTAATCGTTTCGATGCTGTTAGGCAATAATGACCCAGTAATATTTCCCTGGGCTTTGGAGCCACACCAAAACGGCTAATGGAAATACGTCTCATTGTAAATCGAGTTTTCAACCAAATTACTATTAAAATATTTCGGCAACATAGAAAAAAATTGTATTGAAGGGAATAAATGGGAGAGTGGTACATTACTGGTCATAAAATGGGTACTCAGATATTGTACTACCGATAGCGGTTGTCCTGTAATGATGTTTCTGGGGTATGAGCACTGGGATAACATAAGTATACAACGCGAAAGGTGGGGAAATAGAAGAAAAATGCTTGCAATTGACAATGAATATAAAATTTCTATTATGGAATGGATTCCTGAACAAATTGTATCTACAGAGAGCTTAAAAATTGATTTAATAAGGAAAATTGAGACAAATTGTGAATATATGATCGAAAATACACTAATATTTCGAGAGGGGGAAGGTATTTGGCATAAAGATATAGACATCACAGAACGTTTTGTGGTGGCTTTATGTTGGTGACTTTCAGGATCAGAGTATTGTGCTGATAAGTTAACTATTTTAATCGAGTACAAACCAAAATGAAGCACCTTAACATTCCATTCATTCTATTGAGCAACTTGACAGATGTCAGCAGTCCTGTTTCAAAACGGGGAATCCTACGGTATATTTGAGAATCTGGACTATTATAATGACTTCTCCATAAATAATGTCTTGAGCCTAGCAGAAAATAGCCGAGCTTTATAAATGCTGGCGTAACTCTAAAAAAATAACTGAGGAATTAAGAATGTATCCCTGAACAAAAATGGATGATCAAAGAAGATTGGATTTTAAAAAAAAGAGCAAAATTACCCAACAGTGGCAGTGTCATGTGGAAAGTTGGCACTTGGGACCCAATCGAATGGAGAAACTGGGTCACCATAAACGGATACTTTTTATTTGTGTTAATATTGTACATTTGAGTCAATGCCGTTATCGGGAAGTACCGGATAATTTATAATCAGAGACTATTATGTTAATATCTTTGTACATTCATATATGGAAAATCTTAAAACTACCAATATATATAATGCATTAAAAGGGGGCTTGAGGTAGATAAGTAGCAAGGGGAGGACCCCTATTGTATGTAAGTGGCAAGAAGCTGCTTCTGACGGCAGATTCCTTGCCCCTAATGCCATCGAAGAAGGAAAACGGACCCGGGAAGGGAAGGAGAGGGTCTATGTGAGGTGTACCTCGGCCGCCCGCGCATGCGAATAAGAGCGAGCGAGGCGCATGCGCGTCATGAAAAGGGGACTTGTCATAAGTCTTATGGTTGAGAGGGATTATAATTAAATGGGGTGGGGTTTTCCTTGCTCCTTGGCTCCCTGAAGTTTGAAAAGTGGCAAATGTGGTCACTTTTTCTCTAAACACTGACCTTTTTGTGGAGGGCAACAGTTTCTATAGAAAAATAACGATGATTCTCAAAAGTGGTTGTGCATGCTTTTGAGCTTAAGGCACTGCACACAATAGGGATAAAAAGTTGCAAAGAATGGCATCTTTATATATATATATATATATATATATATATATATATATATATATATATATATATATATATATATATATATATATATATATATATATATATATATATATATATATACTCTACTGTTATTATTCCGCGTAAAGGACAGACTTACATTTACTCTTTTTTTTCTTGACAACAACCAAGAATCTTACGCTTAGCATTCACAGTTATATTGAACTTAATGTTGGGCTGCAAAGAGAGGGAAGTAGCACACACATCATCAAATATTAAACAGCCCAAAATGTGGAGTGGCCAATTTTTCCTATCACAAGACCTAATGGAGTTTATAAAAAAGCGATAGGTTGAAAAAGAAGAAGAGGGGCAGGGAACTAACCCTATTCTGCGAAAGGGGGGTAAAGGGCTCGGCGAAGTTGCGCAGGGAGATTTTCAGGGCGAGAAAAATCCACGTTCTGGTGCTCCCTTGCGATGTGGCATCGAACCGTGAACCAACGCGTAAATCCGCGGTGGCAAATTGGACACGGGATCCTCACTCCTTTGTGGAAACAGCGGATGTGGGTTCGGAGGTTGTTCTGGTGCCGATATGAGCGAGGACAGTAAGGACACTTCACCATTTCAGCTAATAAAGGAAGGAGGTCGTTGAGAGGTGGCGAAAGGGTGGAGCGAGAACGCTAAATTGTCAAAAATGGCGAACGATTTAATCATATTTACGTGAAGATTTCACTGCTTTCTTCTTACTTGGGGGTGTAGCCGGGGTGGTTGAGGTGGTACCGGGAGGGGGCCTTCCGTTCGTTCCGCTCATGACGAGGTTAGGAACGTCACCATTTCCTGTGGGGAGTATCCCGTCCCGAATACTACCCCCGGTACTGGAGTCTTCATCGTCTTCCACCGGGTCACCTTCAGGGGTGTACTCAGTTTTCGACGAGACGGAATCTGGCAAATAAAGATCAAGAATTAAGATCCGTTTGATCAAAAGCTCACAAATCCTCAGAGTGGATTGCAGCTTATCAAGGAAGGAACCCCCGTTCGGCCTCAAGGGAGTGTGCAGAAGAAAACTCTTTTGTGAAATTAGGCGACGGAACTGTTGTGATGCCTTCACGCTTGACCTTCCCTTCTTCTCCCATACCCTAAAGTGGGCACTCATTCTACACTAGACCCTTTACCATCCATTAACACTCCGCTCGCCCCTGAGACTTTCCTCTCCTTCTCATAACTTTCTCATCGCACTCGTATTCATACCAATTCAAGACACACTTGTTCAAGGACCCTTCACACACTCTAATATCAGGCCTCATCCCACCCTACCCCTAAAACACAAACTTACTCTATTTGCATCTATCCTTAGCCACCACTCCTGCCTCCTCTTCGTGCATAACTCTGTCAAATGGTTCAATCAACTCTTTCTAAATCACTCCTCTCACACACTATCACCGGATCATCCGCATAGACAACACACATTCTTCACTAACCTCACGCCCTTTTCCGCATTTCCACTCGTCATTCGCTTAACACTCGATCTATAAAAATTAGACATACAAAAAGTAAATCAAACCACTCACTTCGGCCATTTTTCACCTCAACACCACTTTACTTCCAACAAAAAACTGTTTACACCACCGAACAGTTTATCGCCCCGGCCTGAGCATATATTTTCTCACCAAAAGCAGATCATACTCTTACATTCACCCTCTTTTCTTTTGCTTTTCACATGTAAACATATGCAAAGCTGAGTGATGAAAGAGCGTACGAACCTACCATTTTGTACATTTCATTTAACACCAAGGGTACAAAAGTCTCCTCTTATTCCACCTCACGCAATTGTTTTTATATCTCCTAAAACCATCTGTAGATACTCAATCCCAATTCCACCCACCAATCCTCCCAACCTCTTCCAGAATCTTTTATTGCTTGACCAATACTCCAAAAGCATGCAGTATCACACTTGTTAATCTTAACTTCACCCATACATTTCTCTGGCAAATACATTTAAATCTAACTATTGTATCATGCCACTCTTCACTAAATAACTCAGCCCTCACGCCGTTAGCCCTACTACAAATCCCAACTGATTGCAGTCCATTCGCAACAAACTCCATTCCTCTACATATTTGTCTTACATAAATAGAGCATCTATAATCTCCTATTTTTAAACACAGTCTGTGCTCTTACATGTGTCACTTTTTCTTCAAGACATATGTATAACTCTTACATTCCTTACACCCTCCAGGCGCACACCTTAACGCGGACGAACCGAACTGGACAGCCTTCATGACAACAACACTCAGTTTCGAACTGTATTGACACGCAATCAGGGCAAAAAGACCGCTGAAACTGCTTTCCACGCCAGCGGCGACCCTTATCTAGCCTTAGAGACCTTGAGCCTCCCGCATCCGAAGATGACGTGGGTTTTCTCCATTTGCAATGGAATTAAATTATTATCTTAAAGTAAAAACTTGAAACTCTGTCGAACCATCAGGAGGAGAGAAGCTGGTGTCCTTCTCGGGAGAACTGCCAAATTTGTCTTCCTCGTGTCGCTTATCTTGCTCCATTTCTCCTTTGTCCAACAACTCCATTTTTGAGAGATTCGAGATTTTGGGAGTGAGCGGCTGAGAGTGAGCGAGAGGAGAAGGTTGAGGAGGGGGAACAGATTTTGGGGGCCTTTGTTGCTGGTGGTGATGACTTGAAAGCTGTTCTTGCTGGTGCTGAAGTTGTTGTGGTCGGTGTGGCTGTTGCTGATGATGTTGAGGTTGTGGCTGGGGTTGTGAGTGCTGCTGTTGTTGCTGGTGCTGTTGTTGTTGTTGCTGCTGCTGGTGTTGTTGACGAGCCAACTGTAATCTTTCGTTGAAAATATCATTGTTTTTTTCTCTATCTCTTTCCCATTCCCTCTCGTGCTCTCTTTCTCGCTCTCTCTCCCTTAACTCTCTCTCCCGCTCCATGTCGAGATCGGCTCCGCGCGGCGGCCATGAAGGAGGCAAGTAATCCTTCTCTCTCTCCTCGCGCAGACTGTCGTAGTGGGACGGAAGTAGTTTGTGTGATGACCGGTCCAGGATCTTCTTAGACTCGTGCAGAATCGGCAAGGTAAAGGGCAAACCAAACGGTGGGATGCTACCAAAAAACAAAAACAATAAAAGTAATTACAAAACTCCGAAACCTTACATGCAATAAAGTTCTTCATGCAATATTCGTCAGATGCTCAATGAACCTATTCATTTCAATGTAAAATCCGAAGTGAAACCACGACACGAGGGTCTCGTTCTGAGTAAAACCTCGTGGGACTCCTGTAATTACTTGAAACCCCTTTGGCTTTTAACGACAGGGACAAGAGATAAGAAAAGCGTGACTAAAAGTAGAAAATCATGAACCACTCTAAACCTTTTACGACCAGCTATACCTTTTCGTTTATATCAACCCACAAGACTCGGCATGGCTTATTTTGGTAAAATTTTCTTGGTTCCCCGAGATGACCGATTTCATACCCCTAAAGACTGTATTTGGCGTTTCGACCAAGTCACTAAGTCGTAACCTTTTATTCCTTGCAAAGTAAATAAACACTTACAAATAAGACAACTGGAGCTTTTGGTACACTTGGAGAGAATGAAAATGGAAAGAGGATGGTAGGGTTATGTGCGACGAGAAAAGTGCATGGCTAGCACCTTCTTTCAGAAATGCACATGGGTTGGACAAGAGAGAGAAGAAGACTAAGAGTATGATGGATATGTACCTCGTAAGAAAGAATATGCTACGGGATAGGACTATTCTCCCACATCATGTGATGTGTAAGGTTAAATTGGTTGGTGTATGGGTGAGAATATGTGAGTAAAGTGGAAAGGATAGAAGAATCACAGGTGAAGGGCTGTTAAACCAGAGAGAGGGGAAGGAATAAGTGAGAATGCTTGAGAGAGGCGAGCGCAAGTATGCATGCAGGTGAGAACATGGGCTTAGGGCAAATGTGGTGTGCATGTAAGTGTACTAGAACTATAAAGAGAACACAAAACAGTGAATGATGGAATGAAGATTTGGAACATGTATTAAAAAGCAAAATGAATGCTACAAGGAGGCGAAAAGAAAAATGAAAGGAGTGAATGACCAGAATAAGAGACCAACAGATGAAGAATTTGGACAGAAGAATGAGGATCCAAGTGGGAACAGGAAGTTATTCTGGAAAGAAGTTGTTATTGTTGTTGCTCAAAGAGCAGTGGGTATGGAAGACGAAGCGAATGCGAATATGATTGGTTTCGCAGATGTAAACCAAGATCTGTATCGAGGTATGGAAGTAATAAGCATGTAAGTGGGTATTAGTGCTGTGAAAGATCTGAAAAATTACATGGCAGCTGGAATAGATAATATGGTGGTGATTTTGCCCTGGAATGGGTCTGGTGGCTGTGTTACAAGGCATTTAATAGCAGAAGAGTGTCTGAGGAGTGGAAGAATGCTGTGGGAGTACGGTTGTATAATGTTAAAGGAAAGAAAGATGAATGCAAAAACTACAGGGGGTAAGTTTGTTAAGTGTTCTAAATAAGGTGTATGGATAACTTTGATGCCTTGGTGTTAGTAGCTGAGAGTGAGTGATTTGGAAATGATGATCAAAGCCTTAGACTATGTGTGTGAAAGGAGAAAGTTACTATGAGTGACTGGGTAAGCGGCATTTATAGTCTGACTGAAGATATGTTGTAGTTCTGTGTGTGAGAGCTAATGGTTTGGGCATTTTGATACAAGGTGTTCAATGGTTTCTGAGGCGTGGCCAGTATTGGTCGTCTGGTTGGTTTGTGTGTTTGGAAGAGAGTCGGAAGAGAGTGACTCTTGCGTTTCTGGAGAGGATAGGTTCTTCTTTTGCTTTGCCTAGGGGAAGTGAATGTGGTATATGGTTGTTTGGAAGGTAGTTAAGTGGTGGCTGACTATTTGAGTATCAATGTGTTTGTTTGTCTGTTTTGTTATAGTGGCAGAGGGGTAGCTAGATATAGATTCTGTTGAAGTGTAACGAAAGCTTTTCTTTGTTAGTCCTTTTGGAGAGTGGGTTTGTCTTGATGCTCTAGCATGGGGGTGATTGGGCGCATGTTTTGGTGTAGAAATGTGTTCCTATAATGTTTTTGTATTTAGGGAGCGAAGTTTTGTTTCTGAATGCATGTAGGGGTTATGGGGGTAATTTGTATGCAGCCGGTAATTATCCAAAGGGCTGTATTTTGTGATATTTCGAGTGTGTGTGTGTGTGTGTGTGTTTGTGTGTGTGTGTGTTAGCTCTTGTAGTGCTGGTGTGCCAAGCTAGCGATGTGTAATTAAGTGTGGTACGGATAAATTGTTTGTATTGTGGGGTTATGGTTTGCTTTTGTTGTGCGAAAGTGGTGCCGCCTGTTAGAGCGCCTAGGCGTTGAGTTTGTGGTAGTTTTGCATCATAGGTTTAGGGCGTGGAGTATGAAGGTCATGTGTATACCATAGGTGGTCTAATAGTGTGTTTTTTATTTAGTGGGATGTCGTTTGTATTGTGAAGTTAGGGTGGTGGTTTGATTCGTGACTGTGTGAGGTGACTAATGTTACTTGTGGGGAGATTGTCAGCCGCATAACTATCGTTTGATTGTTTTCTTTGGTTCTTTCTATGTTGCCTCGTTGGGAGGTCATCTGGGTCGGGGATGAAGAGGTTGAAGAGAAGGAGGAAGAGGGTGCTCCTTCCCTTGTGGAACATCATTGTATAATGACATGAGTTTGTCTGGTTGTAATTGACACCTTTTAGTCTGTTTGGAAGAAAGTTAGTAATCAATTCTTTGTCCTTTCGGTGGAAGAGGTTGAAGAGAAGGAGGGAGAGGGTGCTTCCTCCCTTGTGGGACATCATTGTATAGTGATATGAGTTTGTCTGGTTGTAATTGACACCTTTTAGTCTGTTTGGAAGGAAGCTAGTAATCAATTCTTTGTCCTTTCGGTGGAAGAGGTTGAAGAGAAGGAGGGAGAGGGTGCTCCCTCCCTTGTGGGACATCATTGTATAGTGATATGAGTTTGTCTGGTTGTAATTGACACCTTTTAGTCTGTTTGGAAGGAAGTTAGTAATCAATTCTTTGTCCTTTCGGTGGAAGAGGTTGAAGAGAAGGAGGGAGAGGGTGCTCCCTCCCTCGTGGGACATCATTGTATAGTGACATGAGTTTGTCTGGTTGTAATTGACACCTTTTAGTCTGTTTGGAAGACGTCAGAGGATTGCTTTGTTTGTCTATGGCTACCAGTATGCTTCTTTGTGGTGGTGGGCTTTGTTTAAAACCTTCTAGTATGTGTTGTGTTAGGTTTGTGAGTAAGGTTGTTGTGGAGTGTTTTCCGGAAATCGTATTATGAGGGTTTGAGTAACATAAGTGTTGAGATGGGGTTTTATTTTAGTTTCTCTGTTTTGGAGGGTGCTGAAAGAAGAGATTTGGATGGCTCTGCACGTCGCTAGGGATTGGGGGGGGGTAAGGATACATGGAAGTGAGGGTGTGAGAAGGGCTGCTGGCACTTCCTTCTAGAAGGGAAATGAGGTGCTAAGGCAGGCCTTATAAATACCATCAGGGTCTGAGGGAGGGGGTGCATCGGTGACTGTCGAGCATCATTTCAGCCGGCCCGTTTCATCAATAAATTGCCTCTATTTATCCAAAAATATCAAATATAGGAATGCTATAAAGAGTATATAGCCTTTAGAGGACACTATTTAGCGAAAGTTCCTCCGTTGGATTACATAAGATATAAATTAGTAATTTACCTTATTTGGGGAGTGGACTTATGGTCCGGAGCGGGTGATTGAGGGGAGGTTCTTGGAGGATGCAGCGAGGACCCCGGGGCGGGGTCAAACTGATGGTGGGGGGATCTGGGCCTGCCGAGCGCCCCGGAGAAGTATGGCGTGGAAGGTAAGGTGGGAACGGGGCTCTTGGGGGACCCCCTGGATATGAGGGTGGAGGAGTAGAGGAGAGAGCGGGCGGACGCGAGGCTGCTCGGGGTGGGCAGAGGATGAGTGGGAGAAGCGGGGCGCCGGGACACCAGGGGAAGCCCCCCGCCGTTGCTGTTCGCGAGGGTGAAGTGAGAAGAGAGGTCTCGAGGACCCTCCCTACTAAGGTCTCGGGGCTCGACGGGAATGAGGTCTCGAAGGTCTCGAACTTCCCTGCTCGAGGCGCACGAGTCCACCGGGGACGCCTTGGATCGTTTGGACGGGGGTGACGCCACCAGACTGTTCACCCCCTCCCGGGCGGAGGGGGCTTCAATGCCGCCGTTGGTACCTCCTCCTCCTCCTCCTCCTTCGCTGCTTCCGGATCCCCCTCCTCCTCTGTCGTCTTCTTTGTTAGCAACATCGGCCAAGCCCTTGATCTGTTGGGGATCGATCGCGAATCACCTTAAAGCAACACATTTGATCGCACATTTCGTACCAGAGATACAAAAAGTTCCCGGAAAATGCGAATTAAAAGACCCCCAAAAGCATGTTATGGTGTGAATAAAAGAGAAGCGATTTGATACATCAGCAGAAAAGAAACTGCGGGTCAAAATACACCCCCTCACACACACATTTGAGTAGCATAACATCTGTTACAATGGAAGCAAGGACAAAAATGGATTTCCTGGTGGAGGCGTGGTGGAATCAATTATGCTTTGGTGCAATGTCTGCGGGAAATGTCCCTACATCATCATTGATTCCACCATTCCACCAGTAATTCAATGCTCGTCCTTGGTTCAATTCTGAGATAGGTCATGTTGCTCCATTTAAGGGTTATCGTACCGGGACAAAAATGGAAATTGGATGTATGTTTCACGACTGCCGATCATGGTGAAATAAAGTAATGCACTTAATTGAATCCACTGCACATGTTTCAGTGGACTGCAGTAACGGCTACCACGAAGGACAAACTGTATGCCTGTTTCTTCGCAGCCACGTAAAAAGAAACAAATGTAGCTGTTAGATTTCATCGCCATCACTCCTCCCCAAAACGTGAATTTGATCATTCGTGAGCTTTACCTTGAGCGTTTCCGCTGTCTTGAGGAGGGACGAAAGCTGCTCCTGCTCAATGTTCACTTCT
This sequence comes from Ceratothoa steindachneri, assembly GCA_963969495.1. NCBI lineage: Eukaryota > Metazoa > Arthropoda > Malacostraca > Isopoda > Cymothoidae > Ceratothoa > Ceratothoa steindachneri. Next base: position 106,168,532 of record OZ018326.1, read on the forward strand.
CCCCGATACATGTAATCGACGAGAGCCCGAAGATCGGCGAATTTGGTCCCGTCCAAGATGATCACCGGTTGCTGGCCCGCGGGGGACGCATCTAGGATGCGCTCGAAGTGGGAGGAAGAGGCGAGAAGTACAAGTTTGTGCACCCGCAGTACGTGACCTGAAGGCGAGAAGGGACATCTCAACAAATAGTGTGGCGGGGGGTAGGGAGTCAACGATACTAAAAAATAATCTATAACACCACTTTACGCTTTCGCAAATACAAAGTCACTCATCATTAACCTTTCATAGTGATTGAGTAGATTGTAGCGTAACATCTCATCCAGTCAGGGTTTCCTCCAGGGTCAGAAGGACCACAAGAGAACCTTCTCACAACCCCTTTCCATGCACATCTATCACGCCCAATACCAGCCACTTCCTCCTCGGACAGCAATCAATCTCGTACATTCACATAATCAACCCGCCTTATACGCGGTCTCTCAACCCTTCTTCACACAGCCTGACACTCACTCTCGTATATTCTCTTAACAAGTCTATTTCCATACATTCTTCTTACATGCCTATTTCACCTCAGAAGTCTTATTAATACCCCGCTTCACACCATTAACACCTTTTACCCAGTCGCACCTGACTCTCTCCCCCTAGCTCACAAAGAGCATCCCTCAATTTTTTTTTTATTATTTTAAGAGCTCATCTGGCGACTGCCTACTTTGGCATTAGTCACCGTATTCAACAGTGCCTAATATTAGGCAGCTTTAAACTAAGATGCAAAAAAACAAATAAAAAACATCAAACAAAATAAAACAAAAAAAGGCAATAAGCAGGAAGCAAGCTCCAGCGTCGGCGAAAGGTCCGCCTCCCGCCGGCGCAGGAACGTGCGACCTACTAAAATAACAAAAAAAAAATCCAACTAGTTAAATAAATGGAAGAAGGCCTGCCTCCCCCCCAAAAGTCTATAAGTCCACCAGTCAATGTGCACGAACTCGTCCTGAGTACAAGGGACAGGCGGTAGCGACCCCGTCCATCCCGGTACCGGAACAGGTAACGTGCGCGGAGATCGCCCAGACTGGGACATTCAACAAGAATGTGCCGAACAGTCTAGGGAACAACGCAGTCTTCACAGTAGGGCGCTGGCGAGCGCTCCATCAAATGGCGGTGCGTTCCGCGAGTGTGTCCAATTCGGAGACGACAGAAAGCAACCTGAAGCCTTCGCGGCATTGGGGGGTAGGTCCATGGGAACAGTCGCGGCGTAATTGCACGCAACTATAAGTTCCCTTCGACCGTCTCCAATCTTCTTTGCCAAGCAGCCCGAAGAGCTGCCCGTATTCCTGTCATGTAGTCGGTGTGAGGAAGAGCGAAACGCTGGTCCAATCGCCGAGTCCTCGCCGACTCTTTGGCGCCCTCATCGGCGCGCGCATCCCTCTCAAGTTGTCCATTCGCACTGCTCTCACTCAAGATCTTTCCTTCTCATTCCACACCATAGTCTCACTCCCATACTTTAATGTGGGCAAATTCGTGCTCTCATACGGCTTACTGGCACATTCCACACTAAAATTCTTATTACCATTCTATAGCACTATGATCGCCCCAGAGACTTCTTTCCTACCATTCCATACCGTGTGGTCTCAATCTGTTTCATCTGTACCACTATCGTTTTTTATTACTTAAAATCCTGCATTCAACCGTTGCTTGCAGCACTAATAATTTCTACTACAACGCACAAAAAGAACCTTTCCATTAAAGTATGAAAGTACTTTCATTACTAATCCTTCCGTAAATGCTCGCCCTGTATACACACAATTCTGTTGCCAACACATACACACCGCCGTTCCCAAATAGAGCGAAGTTAAGCCACATGGATGTAGTTAGGCATGGGATGGAGCTCCGATCCAGGTGGGCTTTGCTTGGGTGGCTGTCTGGCAGCGACCCCGCGATCGAATCACACCCAGATACACATCGGACAGTGCGAAGATGTGGTGCCCAAGCAACAAGAACGAGGTGTAGATGAAGTGAATGAATGAGTAACAACATAATGGTTGTAAGAAAAACAAAAGAATACGAAAACTAACGAGGGAATCTCCGCCAGGAATATATTTAGAAAAAATGTTCTTAAAAAAGTGGTGAAGTTAGGGAAACTGAATGGACGTAGAGTAGACAAAACCGAAGACTACTACTAGGGGCCCTTGGATCAGCGAGAGCGTGCTACTTTCATTAAACTACCACACACACACACACACACACACCACCCTCAAGTTCCCCGTGCGGCAATTTAGGAATTCATTTTCTACCTCTTATTACTACCGTTTATCAATTAAATTGAAGAAGAAGAAGAAGAAGAAGTACAGAAACAAGGACCAGCAAAGACCCTAAGGTCCGCTTACAAAAGATGTTAACTACCATTTTCTAACTTTAGTGTAGATGCTTTTATTTACCATGCTGCTTTCTTTCTTCTTCTTTTTTTTGGGGGGGGTACTATTTCAACTCTACGGTATACACTTATCTACCTGTGTACCAGTTGGCCTTTTTATTACATGCCTTTTCTAACTATTTCAGTTTTACGGTACACACTTATTTATATGTGTACCCTTAACATGCAGGTTCAGCATCCCTCAAATACACGAACACGCTTCTTCGAACCAGGAGGGAAAGGGATTGATAGGACAGTACTCTCTTCTCCCGCAGGCGTCGCCTGCTAGTGATGAAAATAATATATGTATAGGACAGACAGAAAAAGAAAAGGGGAATTCACATTCACTCCATGCATGGAGGCGTCGCTGGCATCTTCCTATTCATCATTTCATTTAATCCTCAACTCCTTATAATATATGAC